>CALYLW010000030.1:1554518-1599518 GCA_944989445.1 Ampullaceana balthica
ATTTCCCTAGCATCTCGGTTATTTAGTCAGGTGGATTGTAAGCGAGATTAATGTTGACTCTTGGAGTAATATCTTGGCTTTTTTAAATTTGGTCGTGAGGTAAACAGCAACAACAACAACACAAACAGAGAAATGAACCAATAGATTTAACAAAACTCAAGCACCTGTGCATCAAGTGTTGCATTGTTGGATTCAAGTTGTATTATTTTAACTGAATTAGTCAACCACCTATTTTAGTGGATGTTGTGTAATATTGTTGTATAACAAAATCAGACTCGTCTCTTATTTCCAACTCAACAAAATGTGTTAGCCTTTTTTTAGAGTCACCCCTCAACATTCCCTTTTCACTCCCCCTCCATCTCCCCTCCATCTCCCCTCCATCTCCCCACCATCTCCCCTCCATCTCCCCTCCATCTGCCCTCCATCTCCCCTCCATCTACCCTCCATCTCCCCGCCATCTCCCCTCCACTCCCACTCTCACTCACGCAGACAAGTTTTGCGTTCAGAACATACACTTGTTTACTCTCTTATTAGATACCTAGTAAACCCATTTAAGCCCCAACCAACATACACCAACATACACCAACATACACCAACATACACCAACATACACCAACATACACCAACATACACCAACATACACCAACATAGACCAACATAGACCAACATACACCAACATAGACCAACATACACCAACATAGACCAACATACACCAACATACACAAACATAGACCAACATACACCAACATAGACCAACATACCCCAACATACCCCAACATACACCAACATACACCAACATACACCAACATCCACCAACATACACCAACATAGACCTACATACACCAACATACACAAACATACACCAACATACACCAACCCCAATGAACTATTAAAGTAGAATATTTACGAGGCTTGGCTTCTATTTGTTCATCTTTTCACTGGTGATATACTAGAGATAGGGAAATAAAGAGGGAAGGAGAGAAAGGGGGAGAGAGCGAGATAGACAGAGACGAATCACGTGAGAGACTCTGCTCAGAGAGAGAGAGAGAAAGAGAGAGAGAGAGAGAGTGTGTGTGACAGACTAAGAGAGAGAGAGCGGAGAGAGAGAGAGTGTGTGTTTGACAGACTAAGAGAGAGAGAGGAGAGAGAGAGTGTGTGTGACAGACTAAGAGAGAGAGAGAGGAGAGAGAGAGAGAGTGTGTGTGACAGACTAAGAGAGAGAGAGGAGAGAGAGAGTGTGTGTGACAGACTAAGAGAGAAAGAGAGAGAGAGAGTGTGTGTGTGACAGACTAAGAGAGAGAGAGAGGAGAGAGAGAGTGTGTGTGACAGACTAAGAGAGAGAGAGGAGAGAGAGAGTGTGTGTGACAGACTAAGAGAGAGAGAGGAGAGAGAGAGTGTGTGTGACAGACTAAGAGAGAAAGAGAGAGAGAGAGAGTGTGTGTGACAGACTAAGAGAGAGAGAGGAGAGAGAGAGTGTGTGTGACAGACTAAGAGAGAGAGGAGAGAGAGAGTGTGTGTGACAGACTAAGAGAGAGAGAGAGGAGAGAGAGAGTGTGTGTGACAGACTAAGAGAGAGAGAGAGGAGAGAGAGAGTGTGTGTGACAGACTAAGAGAGAGAGGAGAGAGAGAGTGTGTGTGACAGACTAAGAGAGAGAGAGAGGAGAGAGAGACCAGGGACAATAGCTCAGGACCTAAGTCCGAGACGCGCCATTAGGACACACAGAGAATAATGGGGCGGGGGGGGCGGGGACTGAAAATCTAAGACTTCTGAAATAAATGGAACTGGAAAAATATGGATTAAAATGAGACGGACTTAGGAATGTGAGACTGTGTTAGCGGTGAGACTTTGTGGCTCCGTTGATGCACATGGGACCACAGTGAGACTTTGTGGCTGTTGATGTACATAGGACCACAGTGAGACTGTGTGGCTGTTGATGTACATGGGACCACAGTGAGACTTTGTGGCTCAGTTGATGTTCATGGGCCCACAGTGAGACTGTGTGGCTCAGTTGATGTACATGGGACCACAGTGAGACTGTGTGGCTGTTTATGTACATGGGACCACAGTGAGACTGTGTGGCTGTTGATGTACATGGGCCCACAGTGAGACTGTGTGGCTGTTGATGTACATGGGACCACAGTGAGACTGTGTGGCTGTTGATGTACATGGGACCACAGTGAGACTGTGTGGCTGTTGATGTACATGGGACCACAGTGAGACTGTGTGGCTCAGTTGATGTACATGGGACCACAGTGAGACTTTGTGGCTCCGTTGATGCACATGGGACCACAGTGAGACTTTGTGGCTCAGTTGATGTACATGGGACCACAGTGAGACTGTGTGGCTCAGTTGATGCACATGGGACCACAGTGAGACTTTGTGGCTCAGTTGATGCACATGGGCCCACAGTGAAACTACATTTTCAGGGAACTAAAGATACGGGGTACTAAACCGCCCCCCCCCTTTTTTCACCATCACACACACAAATACATACACACAAACACACACACATACACACACACACACACAAACACGCACACACACACTTACGCATACAGACAAACACATACACACACACAAAACTTACCCACATACACACAAACACACACACAGCCGTTTTATAATCTATACCCATTGTGTTTTATAATTAGGGATATACCGGATTTCGGCTCCGGCTCCGGTAAATCCTGAATCTGGCCATTTTTACAAACCCGGCTCCGGCTTCGACTCTTGCTTCGGCTCCGGTCCAATTGTGACGGATTTGGGCCTGGTTTGCAATAGCACAGTAGCGCTTCCAGTTTACTATTTCTCGCTGATTTAAAGAAGCATTTAAACTTTTAAAAAAATAAATATATACACTCATTTTGAATTTTAATGAGGCATTACTTCATGAATTTGTGGGACTTGAAGGCAGTGGTACGCCGGTATGTTTCTGCTTTGTTATAAGTCCAACACGGTATACGTCCTGTGTGGACGCGAAACATTTTGTTTGGTATATTGGTGCTAGAACTTGTATGACGTCGTCCGTAAATGACGTCACGCGATTTCGGCTGAATTCTCCCCTCCCCCCTCCCCCCTCCTCGTCAAAAAAAAGTTAGCCTCCCCTTCAAATATGACGTCATAAAGTTTCGCCCCCTCCCCAACCCCAATAAAAGCAGTATTTCTTATTTAAAAATAAAACATTTTTCAAATCACTTTATTGTCATTTAAGTATGTATTTAGTTAAGTGTAAGGTTGAACTCTAACATCGTAACACGCGAGAAGACATTTAAGACGTCATAAATAAGTTGTAAGCAATCAAAGATTTAAGTTAAACTTTTATTTAAAGTTGCGTGCTTTTAAGTGACGTCACGTTTGTTGAAAACAAAAACCACCCCCCCCTACCCCCACCTCGTCACACATCATCACAAATGTGTGACCCTCCGTTCTCCCCCCCTAGCGCACATCGCGCTGCACATGTTCCCTTTAAGATCCTCGGCTGCGCAGATATCTGACCGACGCCGCGCAGCAGTTTAGAATTTATACGCAGTAAATTTTGTAAAATGTAGCACACAAAAAATGGTTTCTGTGCAACTTTGCACACGGACCAATGAACCTTAGTGTGAACATTGTATTCGCGCATGCATAGCATGTATTAATGAATACAAACCGCACGATACTAAAGGGTGTGAGTACGACAGTTGCTACCATTCAGTGAACAATTCGCACAATAACTATAAACTGTCACTGTTGTTGAGAGTTGTAACTGAGCTGCCAGTTGGCCAACTGCAAACAATGTAAAAAACTAAAAAATAAAATGACTAAATTAGCATTATGTGGTCACATGACATAGTATCCCGCACGCGTGTTGACCTAACACTGACATTGTTCAATACTTTGAAATGAGAAGACACTGATGTCCGTAACTGAAACACCCGAGTCCTGAGATAGTTCGGTTAGTTATGAGAGCAGCTCACTGAATGAACGGACATCATTGACAGGACACTGATACTGTGACGTCATATTCAGCAGACAGCATAGGTCACGTGACTGGCCACCTATTGGTGACAGGTCTCAACAAGTAGTTTAGAATAAACATCGAAAACCACATGTAGGAGTTAATAATATTTTGAAATCAGTTATTTCTATTCTAATATATCAAGAGCTATCCATTCTTTACTTGCACTAAAAGAGCCAATGTAAAAGGGGGATAATTTGTTTGTAATTTATTTTATATGTAAACAAATATCTTAAAAGCATTTTAATGAGTTTTCTATTCTCCATCCATACGACGCGTATCACAAAACTTCATGAACAAAAGATAACTATTTGAAGATTCCAGACTTTCCAAGTTGACCCATATCTTACTGAAGCTTCTCATTTAGCTATTAATACTTATTAATAGTTCATACTGTAATCAGAGCAGATGCAAACCAATATTTCATGTTGTAGATTAGGTTTACAGAAACCAACAACATTACAACAAACAACTAAATTCAACTGGTTGCAAAAATTCATCAACAATACTGAAGTGCCTAGAGAATAAAGAATGATAACTACCATACATTTTTGTGTCGACAGAGTTCTCGCCCTTGCGCCCAGCTTAGCGGAGCTCTTTAGTCATTATTTAAATTCCTTTCGGGGAAAGTATTTGAAGATAGAAAAAATGTATCTATGAATATAAGATTAGTCTGCCCCTAAAGATTTCAGTAAACCTAATTTCTTGTCGGCACTTTGATTGTTTTTTCAAGTCTCACTATGAGATGGCTTCCTGGTGCTTTGAATAACAATGTTAGGTGTCAATCAATAGACTTTATGTTGCTACATTAACACAGTAACAATACCATCGTGACTTTAATATTGCTGGATGGCTCTTATATGACATTATTCATTTCCTGCACACGGCTATTAAAGCAATAAACGGCTAATTGAAGACTACTGAAGAAAACAATAATGCTTTGATTTTTTATATACTTAGGCGGATATTAATCCTGATTCTAAATGAGATATCAAATATTTTGTATGTTATTTGTGACGTATACAAATATCTTAGTTATACATTTGTGGCATAAAACTAGCGGTGTTCAGACATTGTATTGCCGACAGACTTAAAACAAGAGAGCGCAGGTGCAACCAAATGGTATGAGAGTATGGTGGCAAGGTTAGAACTAGTCGGACATCTTTCAAAAAATTATAACTATTAAGTTTTTGGCTTGAGTGCATCTTTTGTCAATAAAATATCGTCAATGTGATGTTCTCGGCGCCGCCATTGTTTGGAAGGTCATTTCTAGCCGCCATTGTTTGGAAGGTCATTTCTAGCCACCGTTGCTAGATGTCTAAGAATAAACTTGATTCTAGAGAAACATAACATCTTCACATTGAAGGTTGAATTTATAACACATTCACATTGAAGGTTGAATTTATAACACATTCACATTGAAGGTTGAATTTATAACACCTTCACATTGAAGGTTGAATTTATAATTCCTTCACATGAAGGTTGAATTTATTAGCTCTTCACTTTCACAAGTCTTCCACCCTCACACTGGGACACTGATGGCAATAAAACTTGACATCGAAGATATCTTCTAACAGATCCATCAAATAGAGGCAGCTACGCAGTTATTCTAGAGGCAGCTACGCAGTTATTCTAGAGGCAGCTACGCAGTTATTCTAGAGGCAGATACACAACTATTCCAGAGGAAGACACACATTTATGTTAGAGGCAGATACACAATTATGTTAGAGGCAGATACACAATTATGTTAGAGTCAGATATACAATTATGTTAGAGGCAGATACACAATTATCTTAGTGACAGATACACAATTATGTTAGACTCAGATACACAATTATGTTAGAGGCAGATACACATTTATTCTCTAACACTTGAATGGCCCTGGGAACATGTCAATAACTCTGTTTAGAGATCGTGACAACTGTGACAAAATTGTCACATTATTTCGGGAACATTCTTTGGAAAGCCGATTCCGTCCGTCCGCCGAGCCTAGAACTCCATCCGAGTTGAAGAACAATATTTGATTCTGCCCGGAACGTGTCGATATAACGCAGTCTGTCTCCACTGGTCTGTCTTCACTGGTCTGTGTTATTGAGGGAGTAGGGGAGGGTGAGGTCTGTTGCGATGGCGGCTACTAAACTAAATTGAATGGAAATTGGGGCAAGATTTCCGTCTGGTCTTTAAAAAAATTGTGGAGTGTTTTTGAATTTGAATGACATCGTTGTCATTGCTATTTCAATTTTTTAACAATACACTTAGAAGACATTTTTAAAACTGCTTTAAAATAATTGTTGTTTTAAATGATTGTTTGTTATATGATTGTTTGTTATATGATTGTTTGTTATATGATACACTAGCAAAATCCCCGCGCTCCGCTGCGGAAGTTAGAATTTTAGTAAGCGTTGAAAACCAGTTTCACACCAATTCAAAACACCAATAGATTTCAGTCTGAATCATGATTAATATACTTGTTTATCAATATTTGTCAAGGTCGTGTAAAATAAAATGGGTACTAAAATGACATTACGGGCCCCGTGCAAAATGGATGCAGGATGTGCATATCTCATAAGGTCTGAGTATTTCAATCTAGGTCATAATAGAGAAATGTGACTATATTTATTTAAATTATTTTTAAGGTAACAAACCTTTAAATATTTTGGGTCCCGGCCTCAAAGGAACAGACGCTAGAATTTCATTACCCTATATAATTTTATTTTATTTTTAAAATAAAATTTGGCCATTGTTTATCCATTTACCTAGTAGCCACATTTTAAATTACCTTTTATATAACTAATGTTAAAATATGGCATACGGGCCCCCAGCCCGTAATAAGTGGTGTTTTTAAAACTTTTACTTGGGCCCCCGGCCACAATAAGAGTGAATTTTAAAATTCTTTTACGCCACTTTGAATCGCGAGAGGCTACTCAACAACTTCCCAAAGTTTCATGCTTCTACCTACACGTGAAGTTGGAGAATTCATGATGATTCAGTTTTTAATATTAGAAAAAAAATTCTTTTGGGCCCCCGGCCCCCAGTAAGTGTTAATTTAAATATTCTTTTTTCCTGTTACAATCACGGAAGTGTACTTATCAACTACTCAGAGTTTCATGCTTCTACCTACACGGGAAATATCAGAATTTGTGATTTTCTGTTTTTATATAGCTCATTTTAGGAAAAACTTCATTTGGGGCCCCGGCCTTAAGTATTTGATAATTTAAATATTTTTTTGCCTGTTAACATCGCCGAAGTGTACTCAACAACTGCCCAAACTTTCATGCTTCTGCCTACTCCCAAAAAAGGAGAATTAGTTATTTGTCAATTTAATATAGCCCATATAAGGAAAAAATATGGTTTTGGGCCCCCGGCCCCCATTAGTGTGAATTTTAAAATTCTTTTACGCCACGTATCGTTGCAAGAGGCTACTTAACAACTTTTCCCAGGTTTCATGCTTCTACCTACGCGAGAAGTTGTAGAATAAGTGATGAGTCAGTTTTTTATATAAGAAAAAAACTACATTTGGGCCCCCGGCCCCCAGTAAGTGATAATTTAAATATTTTTTTCGTTTGTTACCATCGCGTTAGTGTACTTATCAACTACTCAGAGTTTCATGCTGCTACCTACACGGGAAATAGGAGAATTTGTTATTTTCAGTTTTTATATAGCTCATAAAAGGAAAAAAATTCATTTGGGCCCCCGGCCCCCAGGAAGTGATAATTTAATTTTTTTTCTCCCGTTGCTATCGTTGGTTTGTACTCAACAACTTCCTAAAGTTTCATGCTTCTGCCTACTCGGGAAATGGGTGAATTAGTGATATTCAAATTTTTATATAGCCCATATAAGGAAAAATAACGTTTTTGGGCCCCCGGCCCCCATGAAATTGAATTTTAAAATTCTTTTATTCTAATTATCGCCGTGAGAGGCTACTCAACAACTTCCTAAAGTTTTATGCTTCTATCTACACGTGAAGTTGAAGAATTAGTGACGATTCAGTTTTAAATATTAGAAAAAAACTACATTTGGGCCCCCGGCCCCCAGTAAGTGTTAATTTAAATATTTTTTCCGCCTGTTACCATCACGGAAGTGTACTTAACAACTACCCCAAGTTTCATGCTTCTACCTACGCGTTAAATCCGAGATTAGTGATGAGTCTGTTTTAATAAAAGAAGAAACTACATTTGGGCCCCCGGCCCCCATTAAGTGATAATTTAAATATTGTTTTTACCTGTTACCATCGTGGAAGTGTACTTAACAACTAACCCAAGTTTCATGCTTCTACCTACACGGGAAATAGGAGAATTTGTGAATTTTAGTTTTTGTATAGCTCATTTAAGGAAAAAACTTCATTTGGGCCCCCGGCCCCCAGGAAGTGATAATTTAATTTTTTTTCCTCCCGTCGCTATCGCTGGTTTTTACTCAACAACTTCCCAAAGTTTCATGCTTTTGCCTACTCGAGAAATGAGAAAATTAGTTATTTCATATTCTATATAGTCCATATAAGGAAAAAAAGCGTTTTTGGGCCCCGGGCCCCCAACAGTGTGAAGTTTAAAATTCTTATTCGCCAATTATCGTTGAGAGAGTGTACTCAGCAAGTTCCTAAAGTTTCATGCTAATACCTACACGGGAAGTTGGAGAATTAGTGATGAGTCAGTTTTTTTATATAAGAAAAAAACTACATTTGGGCCCCCGGACCCCATTAAGTGTTATATTAAATATTTTTTTCGCTTGTTACCATCGCGGAGGTGTGCTTATCAACCACCTAGTGTTTCATGCTTCTACCTACACGGGAAGTAGGAGAATTAGTGATTTTTAGTTTTTATAAAGCTCATATAAGGGAAAAAACTTTATTTGGGCCCCCGGCCCCCAGGAAGTGATAATTTAAATATTTTTTCGCCCGTTACCATCGCGGGATTGTACTCAACAACTTCCCAAAGTTTCATGCTTCTGCCTACTCGGGAAACAGGAGAATTGTTGATTTTAAAATTTTATATAGGCCATATAAGGAAAAAAAACGTTTTTGGGCCCCCGGCCCCCATGAGTGTTATTTTAAAAATTCTTTTACTCCAATTTTCGTCGCGAGAGGCTACTCGACAAACTTCCCAAAGTTTCATGCTTCTACCTACACGGGAAGTTGGAGAATTAGTGATGAATCAGTGAGTGAGGGCTTTGCCTTTTATTAGTATAGATTTCTTTATTTGCCATGTGCAGTACAGATGTGTAATCAAGAGGATGGAATGACCGACTCCAGAAAACACTAGAAACATAGAAATTAAAGCATTGACAATTTTACATGTTTAATTAAATTGTTTTCATAATGTTTATAATGTTCAGCTATTAGACGAAATTTTGGACCCGTGATCAATTTTTGAAACATTCTGGGAATGTGTCACGTGTGAATCACGAGTTGGATGACGGAGAGGTCACGTGAGTGAAAGCGCGTGAAGAAATGGGGTAGAAGGTTCGAGAATATTATGAGTGTTGTCAGAATTCTGTGTGTAATGGCGACGTGTGTCTGAGTACACCACGTTGTATAACCTCAAATTATATGTTATGTGCATAGTGTAGATATTAAAGTTGTTTGATTGAAACCAATTCTTCAGAGGATTATTGTATGCCAGGTTATGTATTGAGAGAACGCCTATAAGATATAGTAATAAGTAAAACATCACACAGATGTTACAGAATGCCCTAATCTTTTTGCAATATCTACACTATACAAAAGACTTTTGCGTGCTACTCTTGTCCATTGTTTACGCGTTGTCTTTCTTTTTATTAGAGTTTTGAATGTTGATAGTGTGTTGGATTTCCTCGTTTGATCAGACAATGCATTTTACGTCCAAATGTCAGATTATGTGACCGCACTATTCGTTGTTTGCTGAAATAAGTCATTCAAACAAACAAACAAACAAACAAACAAACAAACAAACAGGTCATGTAGGTCAGTAATACCCATTAACATTCTAGCGCCCACCCTCTCACCTTGATGATGACCTTGATGTATTTCCACTGCCACAATCCCAAGTTTTATAAATACAGTCGGACCTCGCTGCGTCGAACTCAATGGGACCGGGAAAAAAATCGACTTACGAACATTTGAGTTAGGGAAAATGGCGCAATAGGCGCATAATTTGGCCGGGACCCTCACAACTAATTCGATATAGGGAGGTCTGCTTGTAGTTGAATGTGTGCGTTACGGACTTATTAGTTATGTCATTCCTGGATATTTAATGTATGGAACCTATATGCCTCGGACTACGGACCATACGACTACGGAACATACGGACTACGGACAATAGGGACTACGGACAATAGGGACTACTGACAATAGGGACTACGGACCATACGGACTACGGACCATACGGACTACGGACCATACGGACTATGGACCATACGGACAACGGACCATACGGACTACGGACCATACGGACTACGGACCATACGGACACTAGGGTCCATACGGACTACGGACCATACGGACCATACGGACTACGGACCATACGGACTACGGACCATACGGACTACGGACCATACGGACTACGGACCAAAGAGACAACGGACCATACAGGCCATACGGACTACGGACCATACGGACTACGGACCATACGGACTAAGGACCATACGGACTACGGACCATACGGACTACGGACCATACGGACTTCGGAACATACGGACTAAGGACAATACGACTACGGACCATACGGACTACGGACCATACGGACTACGGACCATACGGACTACGGACCAAAGAGACTACGGACCATACGAACAAAGGACCATATGGACTACGGACCATACAGGCCATACGGACTACGGACCATACGGACTACGGACCATACGGACTACGGACCATACGGACTATGGACCATACTGACTACGGACCATACGGACTACGGACTATACGGACTACGGACCATACGGACTACGGACCATACGGACTACGGACCATACAGACTAAGGACCATACGGACTACGGACCAAAGAGACTAGGGACCATACGAACTACGGACCATACGGACTACGGACCATACAGGCCATACGGACTACGGACCATACGGACTACGGACCATACAGGCCATACGGACTACGGACCATACAGGCCATACGGACTACGGACCATACGGACTACGGACCATACGGACTACGGACCATACGGACTACGCACCATACGGACTATGGACCATACGGATTACGGACCATACGGACTACGGACCATACGAACTATGGACCATACGGACTACGGACAATTCGGACTACGGACCATACGAACTACGGACCATACGAACTACGGACAATACGGAATACGGACCATACGAACTACGGACCATACGAACTACGGACCATACGAACTACGGACCATACGAACTACGGACAATACGGACTACGGACCATACGAACTACGGACAATACGGACTACGGACCATACGAACTACGGACCATACGAACTACGGACCATACGAACTACGGACAATACGGACTAAGGACCGAACTACGGACCATACGGACTACGGACCATACGAACTACGGACCATACGAACTACGGACCATACGAACTACGGACCATACGGACTTCGGAACATACGGACTAAGGACCATACGGACTACGGACCATACGGACTACGGACCATACGGACTACGGAACATACGGACTACGGACCAAAGAGACTACGGACCATACGAACAACGGACCAAAGAGACAACGGACCATACAGGCCATACGGACTACGGACCATACGGACTACGGACCATACGGACTAAGGACCATACGGACTACGGACCATACGGACTACGGACCATACGGACTTCGGAACATACGGAATAAGGACCATACGGACTACGGACCATACGGACTACGGACCATACGGACTACGGACCATACGGACTACCGACCAAAGAGACTACGGACCATACGAACAACGGACCATATGGACTACGGACCGTACAGGCCATACGGACTACGGACCATACGGACTACGGACCATACGGACTACGGACCATACGGACTATGGACCATACGGACTACGGACCATACGGACTACGGACCATACGGACTACGGACCATACGGACTACGGACCATACGGACTACGGACCATACGGACTACGGACCATACAGACTAAGGACCATATGGACTACGGACCAAAGAGACTACGGACCATACGAACTACGGACCATACGGACTACGGACCATACAGGCCATACGGACTACGGACCATACGGACTACGGACCATATGGACTACGGACCATACAGGCCATACGGACTACGGACCATACGGACTACGGACCATACGGACTACGGACCATACGGAATACGCACCATACGGACTATGGACCATACGGACTACGGACCATACGGACTACGGACCATACGAACTACGGACCATACGGACTACGGACAATTCGGACTACGGACCATACGAACTACGGACCATACGAACTACGGACCATACGAACTATGGACAATACGGACTTTGGACCATACGAACTACGGAACATACGAACTACGGACAATACGGAATACGGGCCATATGAACTACGGACCATACGAACTACGGACCATACGAACTACGGACCATACGAACTACGGACAATACGGACTACGGACCATACGAACTACGGACAATACGGACTACGGACCATACGAACTACGGACCATACGAACTACGGACCATACGAACTACGGACAATACGGACTAAGGACCGAACTACGGACCATACGGACTACGGACCATACGAACTACGGACCATACGAACTACGGACCATACGAACTACGGACCATACGTACTACGGACCATACGAACTACGGACCATACGAACTACGGACAATACGGACTATGGACCATACGGACTACGGACCATACAGGCCATACGGACCATAGGAACTACGGACCATACGGACTACGGACCATACGGACTACATTACCCATCAAAGTTGACAATAGTTATATGCCAATGAATACTAGACCCCCCTCCCACCAGGAGGAATAACTGACTAGTTAATGAGCTAAACCCGAGTCTACAAATCCAGGGCAGTGACAGAAATCAGAGGTACTCAAGTTATAAAACTGATGTGGGGACCAGGTGGGTCAGAGGAAATACTCGACCATCAGTGAAATTTCAACGTTTCTCTCTCTGCCTTGTAAAGTATTAAAATAAAAATCTATCATCAACATCTTAAAATATCAACATCTCAGGTAAAGGCAATTAATGACAAAAGAAAAGTATAAACATGAAAGCACGTTGGATTTTTACACTATAGTGATTTCAATCATGACATTCAATACTTTGTAAGAACACGTGGATAAGCAACCGACTGTAAAGACATATTTCCGATCTTCTATTTACTGTAACTGTAAGAAAATTCCCCTTTTAATTAATGACAAAAGGGGGGGGATGTGTTCAGAAATAAAGGTTTGATCCCAAACGGTGGCAGTCGGACTTCTAAACGCTAACTTCACTAGCTTCACAGAGTGTTGTATCCAACATGCCAATTGACAGAGTGTTGTATCCAACATGCCATTTGACAGAGTGTTGTATACAACATACCACTAACAGTGTTGTATACAACATGCCCTTGACAGAGTGTTGTATACAACATACCACTAACAGTGTTGTATACAACATACCACTGACAGAGTGTTGTATCCAACATGCCAATTGACAGAGTGTTGTATCCAACATGCCATTTGACAGAGTGTTGTATACAACATACCACTAACAGTGTTGTATACAACATGCCCTTGACAGAGTGTTGTATACAACATACCACTAACAGTGTTGTATACAACATACCACTGACAGAGTGTTGTATCCAACATGCCATTTGACAGAGTGTTGTATACAACATGCCATTTGACAGAGTGTTGTATACAACATGCTATTTGACAGAGTGTTGTATACAACATGCCATTTGACAGAGTGTTGTATACAACATGCCATTTGACAGGGTGTTGTATACAACATGCCATTTGACAGAGTGTTGTATACAACATGCCATTTGACAGAGTGTTGTATACAACATGCCATTTGACAGAGTTTTGTACCCAACATGCCATTTGACAGAGTATTCTATACAACATGCCACTGACAGAGTGTTGTATACAGCATGCCACTTACAGAGTGTTGTATCCAACAAGCGATGTGAAGCTGGTCATCGTTGACTAGCAGTTCGATGTCTAAGATACGAATCTCTACAGCAGTGACACCAGGTTGATTGGTCAAGTTTATAGTGCTACACCAGGTTGATTGGTCAAGTTTATGGTGGCTACACCAGGTTGATTGGTCAAGTTTATGGTGGCTACACCAGGTTGATTGGTGAAGTTTATGGTGCTACACCAGGTTGATTGGTCAAGTTTATGGTGGCTACACCAGGTTGATTGGGGAATTTATGGTGGCTAAACCAGGTTGATTGGTCAAGTTTATGGTGGCTACACCAGGTTGATTGGTGAAGTTTATGTTGGCTAAACCATGTTGATTGGTCAAGTTTATGTGCTACACCAGGTTGATTGGTCAAGTTTATGGTGGCAACACCAGGTTGATTGGTGAATTTTATGTTGGCTAAACCAGGTTGATTGGTCAAGTTTATGGTGCTACACCAGGTTGATTGGTCAAGTTTATGGTGCTACACCAGGTTGATTGGTCAAGTTTATGGTGGCTACACCAGGTTGATTGGTGAATTTTATGTTGGCTAAACCAGGTTGATTGGTCAAGTTTATGGTGCTACACCAAGTTGATTGGTCAAGTTTATGGTGGCAACACCAGGTTGATTGGTGAATTTTATGGTGGCTAAACCAGGTTGATTGGTCAAGTGTATAGTGGCTACACCAGGTTGATTGGTCAAGTTTATGGTGGCTACACCAGGTTGATTGGTCAAGTTTATGGTGGCTACACCAGGTTGATTGGTCAAGTTTATGGTGGCTACACCAGATTGATTGGTCAAGTTTATGGTGGCTACACCAGGTTGATTGGTCAAGTTTATGGTGCTACACCAGGTTGATTGATCAAGTTTATGGTGGCTATGCCAGGTTGATTGGTCAAGTTTATGGTGGCTACACCAGGTTGATTGGTCAAGTTTATAGTGCTACACCAGGTTGATTGGTCAAATTTATGGTGCTACACCAGGTTGAATGGTCAAGTTTATGGTGGCTACACCAGGTTGATTGGTCAAGTTTATAGTGCTACACCAGGTTGATTGGTCAAGTTTATGGTGCTACACCAGGTTGATTGGTCAAGTTTATAGTGCTACACCAGGTTGATTGGTCAAATTTATGGTGCTACACCAGGTTGATTGGTCAAGTTTATGGTGGCTACACCAGGTTGATTGGTCAAGTTTATAGTGCTACACCAGGTTGATTGGTCAAGTTTATGGTGCTACACCAGGTTGATTGGTCAATTTTATGGTGGCTACACCAGGTTGATTGGTCAAGTTTATAGTGCTACACCAGGTCGATTGGTCAAGTTTTTGGTGCTACACCAGGTTGATTGGTCAAGTTTATGGTGGCTACATGAGATTGATTGTTCAAGTTTATGGTGCTACACCAGGTTGATTGGTCATGTTTATGGTTGCTACACCAGGTTGATTGGTCAAGTTTATGGTGGCTACATCAGGTTGATTGGTCAAGTTTATGGTGGCTACACCAGGTTGATTGGTCAAGTTTATGGTGGCTACACCTGGCTGATTGGTGAAGTTTATGGTGGCTAAACCAGGTTGATTGGTCAAGTTTATGGTGGCTACACTGATTCTCTTGTCATTCCCATAACCTCCCCATGTTATTCGCCTGTTCTATCACCGACAAGATGGTTGCCGAATCTGTTTTGCATATCTAATCTATCGTTTACAAGTGAACTTAAAAAATTCGTTCCGACTTTGGCCGTATACCTTCAATAGTCGTTGGGCGACCAATCAACTCAAGGGGGGCTAACCAAGTCGAACGTGTCATTCTTTCAAACGTCGAAGGGAAGTAAGTCCTCAGATAAAGTACACAGATTATTCAACCAAGTATGTAGAGCTAAAAGACCAATTTACATTTCAAATCTGACAAGATTTAACATCTACTGAAATTTTTACATCGAATTTGGCACATGATCAGCAGAGAAATAAATCAACAGTGAATTAAATCAGAAGTGAATTAAATCAGAAGTGAATTAAATCAGAAGTGAATTAAATCAGCAGTGAATTAAATCAGCAGTGAATTAAATCAGCAGTGAACTAAAGCAGCAGTAAACTAAATCAGCAGTGAATTAAATCAGCAGTGAACTAAATCAGCAGTGAACTAAATCAGCAGCGAATTAAATCAGAAGCGAACTCAATCAGCAGTGAATTAAATCAGCAGTGAACTAAATCAGCAGTGAACTAAATCAGCAGCGAATTAAATCAGCAGCGAACTAAATCAGCAGTGAATTAATCAGCAGTAAAATAATTCAGCAGTGAACTAAATCAGCAGCGAACTAAATCAGCAGTGAATTAAATCAGCAGTGAATTAAATCAGCAGTGAATTAAATCAGCAGTGAATTAAATCAGCAGTGAACTAAATCAGCAGTGAACTAAATCAGCAGTGAATTAAATCAGCAGTGAACTAAATCAGCAGTGAACTAAAGCAGCAGTGAACTAAATAAGCGGTGAATTAAATCAGCAGTGAACTAAATCAGCAGTAAAGTAAATCAGCAGTGAACTAAATCAGCAGTGAACTAAATCAGCAGTGAACTAACTCAGCAGTGAACTAAATCAGCAGTGAAGTAAATCAGCAGTGAACTAAATCAGCAGTGAACGAAATCAGCAGTGAACTAAATAAGCAGTGAACTAAATCAGCAGTGAACTAAATCAGCAGAGACAGGGAACACTGAACACTCCTACCCTCAGAGACAACTGAACATTCCTACCCTCAGAGACAACTGAACACTCCTACCCTCAGAGACAACTGAACATTCCTACCCTCAGGGACAACTGAACATTCCTACCCTCAGGGACAACTGAACATTCCTACCCTCAGAGACAACTGAACATTCCTACCCTTTAGAGACAACTGAACATTCCTACCCTCAGAGACAACTGAACACTCCTATCCTCAGGGACAACTGAACATTCCTACCCTCAGGGACAACTGAACATTCCTACCCTCAGGGACAACTGAACATTCCTACCCTCAGAGACAACTGAACACTCCTATCCTCAGGGACAACTGAACATTCCTACCCTCAGGGACAACTGAACACTCCTACCCTCAGAGACAACTGAACATTCCTACCCTCAGAGACAACTGAACATTCCTACCCTCAGAGACAACTGAACATTCCTACCCTCAGAGACAACTGAACACTCCTATCCTCAGGGACAACTGAACATTCCTACCCTCAGGGACAACTGAACATTCCTACCCTCAGGGACAACTGAACATTCCTACCCTCAGGGACAACTGAACATTCCTACCCTCAGAGACAACTGAACACTCCTATCCTCAGGGACAACTGAACATTCCTACCCTCAGGGACAACTGAACATTCCTATCCTCAGGGACAATTGAACATTCCTACCCTCAGAGACAACTGAACATTCCTACCCTCAGGGACAACTGAACATTCCTACCCTCAGAGACAACTGAACATTCCTACCCTCAGGGACAACTGAACATTCCTACCCTCAGGGACAACTGAACATTCCTACCCTCAGGGACAATTGAACATTCCTACCCTCAGAGACAACTAAACATTCCTACCCTCAGGGACAATTGAACATTCCTACCCTCAGGGACAACTGAACATTCCTACCCTCAGGGACAATTGAACATTCCTACCCTCAGAGACAACTGAACATTCCTACCCTCAGAGACAACTGAACACTCCTACCCTCAGAGACAACTGAACATTCCTACCCTCAGAGACAACTGAACACTCCTACCCTCAGAGACAACTGAACACTCCTACCCTCAGAGACAACTGAACATTCCTACCCTCAGGGACAACTGAACATTCCTACCCTCAGAGACAAATGAACACTCCTACCCTCAGAGACAACTGAACATTCCTACCCTCGTTTATATCCCAGTGCCTCAACACCAGCCGTACTCTACCTTCCTCGACTATTTCCAGTGTTCCAGCACTGACCACAAGTCCTAGCACCGCTCGAAGAGAGACGGTCAGTGTTTAAATAAACACCGTCGACCCTATTTGGACTCATTTGCTTTCGCCGGCCGTAATGTTTGGCCAGGAAGCTAAAACCACACAAGTCAGACCGCTGACCAAATGACCGCAATAGCTGACCACTCGGCAGATGTTTTCACAGCGTGGCGCTGGTCAATGACTGTTTGGTTTGGAGATGGTCATCATTAGCTCTGAGTGTGTGACGCACAGTTCACTTACCATCACGGTGTTGTTTAGCTCTGAGTGTGTGACCCACAGTTCACTTACCATCACGGTGTTGTTTGTTATCGGTACTTTGTCTCTTCCATCGACCAGACCAGAGGCCGCACTTGGCGCGCATCTCAAAGCGACTTCTCGTTGTCAGACTTGAAACTAGTAGAGGCATTAGTTCATTGTTTTGTGAAAGTTTGAATCGTTTCTTAAACGAAAAATTGCAGTCACATCGCCCGTCTTATTTCTGGCCAGTTGATAGAATTTTTGTGAAGGTGATGAATAGCACACAGAGGTTCGAGTTTTTCCTTGAAACCTGCTGAAAATTTAATACGAATTTCCAGTGCAACAGATGGGGCTACCATCACAACTTTGAACAGATAGATATATTTTAATAAAACTCTGGTTGCTGGTATATCAAAAATGTTATCAATGGAGCTGAAATTTATATAAAACTATCTTTAACCATTTAATTGACCAATCTCAAATTCACTTTTATTGAAGCACATTGAGACAGAAATTAAAACCTCTTACACAGTTTCCTTTTGTCTGATTTCAAATCTACAAGTAAATCTAACTTACTAGAAGTTAGACTTGATTGTAAAAATAAAATTGACATGAATGCTGGCTTTCATCTCGCACGTCCAGTTGGATTATTCTACAAATCGCCCTTAATAATCTGTCGATAGCTGACCCTTGAAGTCTCTAATGTACATCCGGTCACTCAAGCTTTGCGTCCCTGACCACCTGAAAGAGTTTGGTTATTGCCGGATTCTGGGACGTGATCCTGACTGGAAGTAGGGATGATGGTATAAATACGTCAGTGTTAGGACACACATGCAGGCGGTTAAATGACTTGATAGATGTTGACAGAGATGACAGTTCGTAGATGTGAGGACCAATGATGTGAGGACCAATGGTGTGAGGGTCAATGGTGTGAGGACCAATGATGTGAGGGTCAATGGTGTGAGGACCAATGGTGTGAGGGTCAATGGTGTGAGGACCAATGGTGTGAGGACCAATGATGTGAGGGTCAATGGTGTGAGGGTCAATGATGTGAGGGTCAATGGTGTGAGGACCAATGATGTGAGGGTCAATGGTGTGAGGACCAATGATGTGAGGGTCAATGGTGTGAGGGTCAATGGTGTGAGGACCAATGGTGTGAGGACCAATGATGTGAGGGTCAATGGTGTGAGGGTCAATGGTGTGAGGACCAATGATGTGAGGGTCAATGGTGTGAGGGTCAATGGTGTGAGGACCAATGGTGTGAGGACCAATGATGTGAGGGTCAATGGTGTGAGGGTCAATGGTGTGAGGACCAATGGTGTGAGGGTCAATGGTGTGAGGGTCAATGGTGTGAGGACCAATGGTGTGAGGGTCAATGGTGTGAGGGTCAATGGTGTGAGGACCAATGGTGTGAGGGTCAATGATGTGAGGGTCAATGGTGTGAGGGTCAATGGTGTGAGGACCAATGATGTGAGGGTCAATGGTGTGAGGGTCAATGGTGTGAGGACCAATGGTGTGAGGACCAATGATGTGAGGGTCAATGGTGTGAGGGTCAATGGTGTGAGGACCAATGGTGTGAGGGTCAATGGTGTGAGGGTCAATGGTGTGAGGACCAATGGTGTGAGGGTCAATGGTGTGAGGACCAATGGTGTGAGGACCAATGGTGTGAGGACCAATCGTGTGAGGACCATGGTGTGAGGACCAATGATATGAGGTCACCCGGGTGTTCTGAAAGGAAGCAAACAGTAAAAGAACTGTTCCATAGAGCTGTCCAATAGAGCTGTCATATAGAGATGTCAATTACAGCTAGCTGTCCAATAGAGCTGTCCAATGCAGTTGTCAGCTGTCCAATTGAGCTGTCCAACTGAGCTGTCCAATAGAGCTGTCCAATACAGCTGTTCAATAGAGCTATCCAAAAGAACTATCTAATAGAGCTGCCTAATATACTTCTCTAAAAAAGATGCCAAATAGTTATGTCCAATTGAGCTGTTCAATAGAGCTGTCCGATAGAGCATCGCAAAAGAGATATCGATGGTGCTGGCCAATACAGCTAACTATGAGAAGACAGTCATGGAAAGAAACTTGTTACCTATCTTAAACACTGTCAACAGCACTGCTGTGTAGCGACATATCTAGATCATGTATACAACAGTACTGCTGTGTAGCGACATATCGAGATCATGTATACAACAGTACTGCTGTGTAGCGACATATCTAGATGATGTATACAACAGTACTGCCGTTTGGCGACATATCGAGATCATGTATACAACAGTACTGCTGTGTAGCGACATATCGAGATCATGTATACAATAGTACTGCTGTGTAACGACATATCGAGATCATGTATACAACAGTACTGCTGTGTAGTGACATATCGAGATCATGTATACAATAGTACTGTTGTGTAGCGACATATCTAGATCATGTATACAACAGTACTGTTGTGTAGTGACATATCGAGATCATGTATACAATAGTACTGTTGTGTAGCGACTTATCGAGATCATGTATACAATAGCACTGTTGTGTAGCGACATATCGAGATCATGTATACAATAGTACTGCTGTGTAACGACATATCGAGATCATGTATATAATAGTACTGCTGTTTAGCGACATATCAAGATCACATACACCATAGTACTACTACATGACATATCCATATAAACACAGCATCAAAAAATAAAGTAATTAATACTTTTTCTTCTCACTTAGTCCTTTATACACCAACCTCCAATCTGGTCTAAAGTCACAACGCTCCACGCCCCACGCCCAAAGCTTCACGCCCCACGCTCCATGCCCAAAGTCCCACGCTGACTCCCATCCCTTACTGACCAGGGGACACACTAATGAATGGACTTGATGCGCACCTAAGCCAATTTTCCAGGAATCGATGACCAGCGAAGGCGGCGCCCGGAGATCACGTGGTTTGTAGGGCAATTTCCAGAAAGATTCCATCCGGTTTTCTGTTATTCCCCGAAGCGTCATTCTAGGGTCAAATGACTCCGCTAGTCCCTACCCCCCCCCCACACACACTTTCACGTCCACCAGGTTGTGAACAGGCTGGCAGTACTGGTGAGATGTTTGCCACAACACTCAGCTGGTGCGAGGTTGTTAGCCGTCCTGCTGGACACGAGATTTCTGGCCTGTCTGATCTATAACTTGAAATGATATTGCCAGCTTTTATTCAGTTTTAGTTGCTAACTAAAATATTATTAAAAACGAAATTCTAGACAATATATAAATTTTCATTTAAGACTATCGAAGTTGTCGGAGAACAGTAATTAACGTGACAGAATATCACAAATGACAGAAGAGCTCCAATGAAAAGAATATCAACTGTTTGGTATGATATTAATAATAATAAATTGATAATTTATATAGCGCTGTAACCCAGTAAGAAGTGGGCTCACAGCGCTTTACATGAGGATAATAGCAGACATATAAGTATTACATAAACATTCATATCATAACAACTACATAAATTACAGTACATTACACAAAAGCTATGTTAATCATTAAAAGAATTCTTGTTTAATTAATTTTGAAAATAAATGATAAAGACAGTCGATGTAATTAAACGAACTCTTGTTTAATACTTTTGTGTCAACACATTAAAATTTAAAAAAAACGTAAAAACCCAAAGTTTTTGACTATAAATCCTTTATACTCGAGACATTGCTCAAAATATTGATTATCTCAAATATAATACGCACCTTGAGACAGACTAGCATAAACATTTACAGATGTTAAAAACTTAAACACAGATTTTGAAAAAATATTTATAAGATACATATTTTAATTTTCTTTTTAAACAAAGAAAGAGTAACACCTGTCTGCGATATCTTTACGAATATTATTTAGCAACTGTACAGGCTATTTTATCAGAAAAGATTTTATTTGATAATAGATTTACTTTGACCGACAAACAGACCAACAAAGAGAAATACGGAACCAATTTCTTACGAATGAATGTTACACGGTACCTTGTACCACACACCACACATTGTACCACACCTTATACCACACACCACACCTTGTACCACACCTTGTACCACACACCACACCTTGTACCACACACCACACCTTGTACCACACATTGTACCACACACCACACCTTGTACCACACACCACACCTTGTACCACACCTTGTACCACACACCACACCTTGTACCACACCTTGTACCACACACCACACCTTGTACCACACACCACACCTTGTACCACACACCACACCTTGTACCACACACCACACCTTGTACCACACACCACACCTTGTACCACACACCACACCTTGTACCACACCTTGTACCACACCTTGTACCACACACACCACCTTGTACCACACACCACACCTTGTACCACACACCACACATTGTACCACACACCACACATTGTACCACACCTTGTACCACACCTTGTACCACACCTTGTACCACACACCACACCTTGTACCACACACCACACATTGTACCACACACCACACATTGTACAACACACCACACATTGTACCACACACCACACACTGTACCACACCTTGTAACACACACCACACATTGTACCACACACCACACATTGTACCACACACCACACATTGTACCACACACCACACATTGTACCACACACACCACACATTGTACCACACACCACACATTGTACCACACCTTGTACCACACACCACACATTGTACCACACACCACACATTGTACCACACACCACACATTGTACCACACACCACACATTGTACCAAACACCACACATTGTACCACACACCACACCTTGTACCACACACCACACATTGTACCACACACCACACATTGTACCACACACCACACATTGTACCACACACCACACCTTGTACCACACACCACACATTGTACCACACACCACACATTGTACCACACCTTGTACCACACACCACACATTGTACCACACACCACACATTGTACCACAAACCACACATTGTACCACACCTTGTACCACACACCACACATTGTACCACACACCACATCTTGTACCACATAACACACCTTGTACCACACACCACACATTGTACCACACACCACACCTTGTACCACACACCCCACCTTGTACCACACACCACACATTGTACCACACACCACACATTGTACCACACGCCACACATTGAACCACAAACCACACCTTGTACCACACACTACACAATGTACCACACACCACACATTGTACCACACACCACACATTGTACCACACACCACACATTGTACCACACACCACACATTGGACCACACACCACACATTGTACCACACACCACACCTTGTACCACACACCACACATTGTACCACGCACCACACCTTGTACCACACACCACACCTTGAACCACACACCACACCTTGTACCACACACAACACATTGTACCACACACCACACATTGTACCACACACCACACATTGTACCACAAACAACACCTTGTACCGCACATTGTACCACACACCACACCTTGTACCACACACCACACATTGTACCACACACCACACATTGTACCACATACCACACCTTGTACCACACTCCACACCTTGTACCACACACACCACACCTTGTACCACACACCACACCTTGTACCACACACCACACATTGTACCACGCACCACACCTTGTACCACACACCACACCTTGTACCACACACCACACCTTGTACCACACACAACACATTGTACCACACACCACACATTGTACCACACACCACACATTGTACCACAAACAACACCTTGTACCGCACATTGTACCACACACCACACCTTGTACCACACACCACACATTGTACCACACACCACACATTGTACCACATACCACACCTTGTACCACACTCCACACCTTGTACCACACACACCACACCTTGTACCACACACCACACCTTGTACCACACATCACACCTTGTACCACACACCACACATTGTACCACACACCACACCTTGTACCACACACCACACATTGTACCACGCACCACACCTTGTACCACACACCACACCTTGTACAACACACCACACCTTGTACCACACACAACACATTGTACCATACACCACACATTGAACCACACACCACACCTTGTACCACACACTACACAATGTACCACACACCACACATTGTACCACACACCACACATTGTACCACACACCACACATTGTACCAAACACCACACCTTGTACCACACACCACACCTTGTACCACACACCACACCTTGTACCACACACCACACATTGTACCACACACCACACATTGTACCACAAACCACACATTGTACCACACCTTGTACCACACACCACACATTGTACCACACACCACATCTTGTACCACATAACACACCTTGTACCACACACCACACATTGTACCACACACCACACCTTGTACCACACACCCCACCTTGTACCACACACCACACATTGTACCACACACCACACATTGTACCACACGCCACACATTGAACCACACACCACACCTTGTACCACACACTAAACAATGTACCACACACCACACATTGTACCACACACCACACATTGTACCACACACCACACATTGTACCACACACCACACATTGGACCACACACCACACATTGTACCACACACCACACCTTGTACCACACACCACACATTGTACCACGCACCACACCTTGTACCACACACCACACCTTGTACCACACACCACACCTTGTACCACACACAACACATTGTACCACACACCACACATTGTACCACACACCACACATTGTACCACACACCACACCTTGTACCACACACCACACATTGTACCACGCACCACACCTTGTACCACACACCACACCTTGTACAACACACCACACCTTGTACCACACACAACACATTGTACCATACACCACACATTGAACCACACACCACACCTTGTACCACACACTACACAATGTACCACACACCACACATTGTACCACACACCACACATTGTACCACACACCACACATTGTACCAAACACCACACCTTGTACCACACACCACACCTTGTACCACACACCACACCTTGTACCACACACCACACATTGTACCACACACCACACATTGTACCACAAACCACACATTGTACCACACCTTGTACCACACACCACACATTGTACCACACACCACATCTTGTACCACATAACACACCTTGTACCACACACCACACATTGTACCACACACCACACCTTGTACCACACACCCCACCTTGTACCACACACCACACATTGTACCACACACCACACATTGTACCACACGCCACACATTGAACCACACACCACACCTTGTACCACACACTAAACAATGTACCACACACCACACATTGTACCACACACCACACATTGTACCACACACCACACATTGTACCACACACCACACATTGGACCACACACCACACATTGTACCACACACCACACCTTGTACCACACACCACACATTGTACCACGCACCACACCTTGTACCACACACCACACCTTGTACCACACACCACACCTTGTACCACACACAACACATTGTACCACACACCACACATTGTACCACACACCACACATTGTACCACAAACAACACCTTGTACCGCACATTGTACCACACACCACACCTTGTACCACACACCACACATTGTACCACACACCACACATTGTACCACATACCACACCTTGTACCACACTCCACACCTTGTACCACACACACCACACCTTGTACCACACACCACACCTTGTACCACACATCACACCTTGTACCACACACCACACATTGTACCACACACCACACATTGTACCACACACCACACCTTGTACCACACACCACACATTGTACCACGCACCACACCTTGTACCACACACCACACCTTGTACAACACACCACACCTTGTACCACACACAACACATTGTACCATACACCACACATTGAACCACACACCACACCTTGTACCACACACTACACAATGTACCACACCACACATTGTACCACACACCACACATTGTACCACACACCACACATTGTACCACACACCACACATTGTACCACACACCACACATTGTACCACACACAACACCTTGTACCACACACCACACATTGTACCAAACACCACACCTTGTACCACACACCACACCTTGTACCACACACCACACCTTGTACCACACACAACACATTGTACCACACACCACACATTGTACCACACACCACACATTGTACAACACACAACACCTTGTACCGCACATTGTACCACACACCACACCTTGTACCACACACCACACCTTGTACCACACACCACACATTGTACCACACACCACACATTGTACCACACACCACACATTGTACCACACACCACACCTTGTACCACACACCACACCTTGTACCACACACAACACCTTGTACCACACATCACACCTTGTACCACACACCACACATTGTACCACACACCACACATTGTACCACATACCACACCTTGTACCACACACCACACATTGTACCACGCACCACACCTTGTACCACACACCACACCTTGTACCACACACCACACCTTGTACCACACACAACACATTGTACCATACACCACACATTGTACCACACACCACACATTGTAACACACACAAGACCTTGTACCGCACATTGTACCACACACCACACCTTGTACCACACACCACACCTTGTACCACACACCACACCTTGTACCACACACCACACATTGTACCACACACCACACATTGTACCACATACCACACCTTGTACCACACCCCACACCTTGTACCACACACCACACCTTGTACCACACACCACATCTTGTACCACACACCACACATTGTACCACACACCACACATTGTACCACACACCACACCTTGTACCACACACCACACCTTGTACCACACCTTGTACCACACACCACACCTTGTACCACACACCACATCTTGTACCACACCTTGTACCACACACCACACCTTGTACCACACAACACACATTGTACCACACACCACACCTTGTACCACACACCGCACTTTGTACCACACACCACACCTTGTACCACACCTTGTACCTCACCCCACACCTTGTACCCAACGTCCCCCATCTCCCCCCCCCCACACACACACACTAAAGACGCCTTCAGCCATCCTCCCAGTTGTACACAGCAGTGTGGTATAATCATCAGTCTTCCTAATCCTAGTGATTATCTGCCCCTGGAGGAGGACCGTGAGATGGCAATCGCGTGTGTTTGTTTGTTTTCAAGCCGATGTGAAAGTAGCTTATGGCATTGGGCATTAGGGCATGGTTGCACTAGGGCATATCTCCCCGCCCACTGAACACATCACGGAATTAGGACATCGTTCTCTCCGCCCACTCACTACATTCGTCCCATCCAAAAGAGACGCTGACATTTTATCTTCTCATGAATCATCATTGTGAATAAAATTGGTGGTGTACCAAGAAAGGGAAACAAAACAAAAATATACAGACCTTTAAATATTAAACAGTTCAATAGAGGCGAAATGTGTTGACCTGTTAAGACAAGACTGAGACTGAGACAATCAGACTGGTCAGTTCATACAAGAGTGACCAATATAGACAATCAGACTGGTCAGTTCATACCAGAGTGACCAGTGGAGACAAGACGCACTGACCAGCAGAGGGAAAACATACGTCAAGATAAAAACGGGGACGGGCAGGGGCCACAGCTGGACATGAGATTAATGAGATTGAGGCGTTGAAGCCTCACTGACGACTTGGCTCCGTGGCTTGTTCAGGACATGCATCATAAGGTTTGGATAACAAGTTATGGGTAACAAGCTATGGGCAACAAGGTATGGATATAAATAAAGGTAAAAAAAATTATTTTTAAAAACCACGTTTTTATAAGTGGACTATAAAGAAGAAAATAATTTAAAACTTATAAGTTCAAGTACTTGCATTTAATATGACTAAAAACGTTGGGCGGGCGCTTATGAGGTTTAACATATGCGGTTCAATCATTCTCTCTCTTTTTAGTCCACTTATAAACACTTGGTTTTTAAAAATCATTTTTTACCTTTATTTATTTTAATTCTTTTTTAGTCCACTAATAAAAACGCGGTTTAAAAAAATATTTTTTTACCTCTATTTATTTTTACCAAACACCTCATCAGCGCCCGCCCAACGTTTAATAACAAAGCGATGAGGTCACGGCGTGAACTCTCCACGTGAAATTAAACTACGGCAGGCGGGTAGTGATGCTTATATAAAGATAAACTAAGAAATGAATTAATTTAATTACGGTACATTCGATCGATCTGAAATTTTGAAACAATGTATTGTCATCCAAGATCTATCTGTGGTAAAATTTTGAGATCTCTAGGACCATCAGAAGTGGTTTAATTTTACGTTGGCAGATTTGAAAAAAATGTGGACAGACAAACCACCAACAAACAAACAATGCCACAGGAACAAAAGAAAGTTAATAAAAACGTGGTTAATAAAACAAACCGGTAAAAACAAAGTTTTTGACTATAAATCCCTTATATATGAGACATAACTAAAAGTATCGATTATGTTCAAACGCGACAAACATCTACAGACTGAATCTGTCTTAACTTCCCTTTGCTTTATAACCCCTGGGGGGCGGGTGGGAGACGGGAAAGGTCTGGTCACCAATCGCTGGACCGAGCTCAGCGTGACACGTAAAATGTAAACAAAAGCTCGCCGAAACACTTGGTTAAAACACGAGATGTGTTCACCAATGGCTGGCGTGAAGTCAAGTGACCCGTAAAATGTAAACAATAACGACTTCTACATACAGGTTTATATAGATAAACTAAAAATGCATTAACTTTATTAGGGTACGTTCGATCGATCCTAAATTTTGATACGATGCATTGTTAGGTTACACGGGTGCGTGTGCCAAATTTCAGCTCGATGCCTTCTCGGAAAGTGGGCCATTTTTTACTTTTGTTTTTCCGCCCTCCCAAGACAGAAAGAGACGGCGGTGAAGTTAGATAAGGGATTTAATAAACAAACCCGTAAAAACATAGTTTTTGACTATAAATTCCTTATATATGAGACAGAACTTAACGTATTTATTATGTTCCAATGCGACAAACATTTACAGCCTGAAACTGAGTGAATTCCACCTGGTTATAACACGAGTTGTGGTCACCGATGGCTGGCGTGAAGTCAAGTGACCCGTAAAATTTAAACAATAGCGACTAATACATATAGTTTTATATAGATAAACTAAAAATGCATTAATTTATTTACGTACGTTGGATCGATCTGAAATTTTGATAAGATGCATTGTTAGGTAACATAAGTCTATGTGTCAAATTTCAGCTCGATGCCATCACGGGAAGTGGGTCATTTTTGACTTTTGTTTTTCCGCCCGCCCAACGACGAACGACAGAGGGAGAGATAGACAGAGAGACAGACAGAGAGACAGAGAGAGACAGACAGAGAGACAGAGAGAGAGACGGCGGTGAAGTTAATATAAGGGATTTAATAAAAGGTACGCATCCAGCTTTCCCGGCACCAGGAACACGTTTGGTGACAAGTTTTGTCACGAAGATTTGAAGACTCGTATCGAAGCATCCAATTGTCTTACTTTTTTTTGTTAGTAAACATAAAAGTAAATTAAAAAATATATTTTTAAAAAAATCGTTTTTAACACACGTCCTTGGCCTGCTACATGGGATAATTGAAATTCTTTGAATCTTAAAATAAAAAGCTTGGGGCTGATTCCATTCTGATGTCATCGAAAGCTTGTGTTTAGAAAGTTTAGATACGGACGCTAGCTGTCCCCAGTGAACTTAACACCACTCGGTCAGAGTCTTGTCGTACCTATACAGCCGCTCCTTCTATACAGAAGATTATTGCGTCCACAGACCATGCGGGTTTGTTGGCAAGTGTGCAGCGTTCACGGGGCCACGGCTATAAGGGTTACACGCATTACATTTCCGCCTTTATTTCCCTAACCAGTGTTACGGTAGAAATACGGTAGTTAAAAATGAACTTAGTTCAAAGGATCATGTTGAAAAGAAATCATTATTTATTTATTAACTAGCGTATAACCCGTCAAAAATGACGGAAGTTTTCAGCTGAAATCTATTTATTTTTATGAAAAATGCACTTTTTTTAGAGCGCCTAAGGCACCGACCTTTTTCAAAAGCCCAACTAACTTGTCCTTGTTTCATAAATAAGAAATATTAAAGTTTCTGAAATGTAGACAAGGTATTTTATAATAGGGGTTGTATACCGCGCCCCCTTTGTTTTTTAATTTTTATAATTAACCATCACCAAATCCTCTTTTTACATTGATACCTTTTCCAAAATTAAAATATGAGCGAAAACAATGACGTCATATAATTTTTTTTTACAGCGCATCTTTAATTTGCACACGTTTTAAATGCATTGGTGCAGTAATTTGGTTTTCCCAGCTTTCTAAAATTAGTAGCGTCAGGACTGACAGACACCACTTGCGTGACAATTACAAATGATATTGTTTAATGATTATAGTTGATTATCACCAAAGATTCATATGCATGGATATTATTAGGTGAAATTGGACCACGAGAAGTTGGTGAAATGGGACCACGAGAAGTTGGTGAAATGGGACCACGAGAAGTTGGTGAAATTGGACCACGAGAAGTTGGTGAAATGGGACCACGAGAAGTTGGTGAAATTGGACCACGAGAAGTTGGTGAAATGGGACCACGAGAAGTTGGTGAAATGGGACCACGAGAAGTTGGTGAAATGGGACCACGAGAAGTTGGTGAAATGGGACCACGAGAAGTTGGTGAAATGGGACCACGAGAAGTTGGTGAAATGGGACCACGAGAAGTTGGTGAAATGGGACCACGAGAAGTTGGTGAAATGGGACCACGAGAAGTTGGTGAAATGGGACCACGAGAAGTTGGTGAAATGGGACCACGAGAAGTTGGTGAAATGGGACCACGAGAAGTTGGTGAAATGGGACCACGAGAAGTTGGTGAAATGGGACCACGAGAAGTTGGTGAAATGGGACCACGAGAAGTTGGTGAAATGGGACCACGAGAAGTTGGTGAAATGGGACCACGAGAAGTTGGTGAAATGGGACCACGAGAAATTCTTTAATTAAACAATTCTTTAATTAAACAACCCTTTAATTAAACAACTCTTTAATAAAACAACTCTTTAATTAAACAACTCTTTAATTAACCAACTCTTTAATTAAACAAATCTTTAATTAAACAACCCTTTAATTAAACAACCCTATAATTAAAACAACCTTTTAATTAAACAACTCTTTAATTAAACAACCCTTTAATTAAACAACCCTTTAATTAAAACAACCCTTTAATTAAACAACTCTTTAATTAAACAACTCTTTAATTAAACTACTCTTTAATTAAACAATTCTTTAATTAAACAACTCTTTAATTAAACAAATCTTTAATTAAACAACCCTTTAATTAAGCAACTCTTTAATTAAACAACCCTTTAATTAAACAACTCTTTAATAAAACAACTCTTTAATAAAACAACCCTTTACAAACGAAAGTTTTTGACCATAAATCCCTTATATTTTAGACATAAATAACAGTATTATGTTCAAACGCGACAAACACTTACAGACTGAAACCGACTGATCTCCCCTTGCTGTAAAACCGGGGAAGGGGGGTGTGGTATTCGATGGCTGGCGTTAACTCAAGCAAGGGACACGTGATTGCAATCAACAACAGACGCTACATTGAATTATATTGAGATAAACTAATAATGCATTAATTTAATTACGGTACATTCGATCGATCTGAAATTTTGATACGATGCATTGTACGTGACACAAGTCTATGTGCAAAATTTCAGCTCGATAGCTTCACGAGAAGTGTGTCATTTTTTACTTTTGTTTTTCCGCCCGCCTGCCCGCGAACGACAGAGAGAGAGAGAGAGAGAGAGAGAGAGAGAGAGAGAGAGAGAGAGAGAGAGAGAGAGAGAGAGAGAGAGAGAGAGAGAGAAAGAGAGAGAGAGAGAGCGAGAGAGAGAGAGCGAGAGAGAGAGAGAGAGAGAGAGAGAGAGATAGAGAGAGATGACGATGACAATATACGGGATTTAAATACGATATCTCTTTCAGCGAATTTGAGAACACGTTCTTTAGGTGGACCCCAGATAAAAACCAAGTACCACGTAGTAAAACATTTATATAAAATTAAACTAGAAACATTAACCTAAAATAACATTTATGATCCGGAGTTTTTTTTCTCTTTAGCTCTGACTAAAATTCGGATATACAAATCTTAACTTTTTTCCCTTAAATTGAGTAGGAAATAACTAAGCTAGAACATAAATACATGCCAAGACTAATCTATGGCTATTAAAATCAAAACAATCGAAGCAGTGTTTTGGTTGATATATAGATCTACTTAAGATGGGGCGCGGTGGTCGAGGGGCAGCGCGCTCGACTGGCGTACCGATGGTCGTTTCCGGGGGCTAGGGAAACCAGCTCCGAATGGGTACCTAACAGTTAGGCGGCTGGGTAATGCGTGGAACCCACAAAGCCGTGAACGCTGCATATCTTGCCAACAGATCATCTGTCATGGTCTTTGGACGCAATTATCTTCTGCATAGAAGGAGCGTCTGTATAAGATAAGATAAGATAAGATAAGAAGATCTACTTAGGACTACTTAATTCGCTTCTACAAGTGTCTGATACAATGACGGATCAGTTTCAAGTGTCTGATACAATGACGGATCAGTTTCAAGTGTCTGATACAATGACGGATCAAGTTACAAAGTTACAAAGTTCCAAGTGTAACAGTGTCTGTAGATGATGTTCAAGTATCTACTTTAGGAACAAGAATTCGCCGCAAATATGTTACAGAAACACAGTATTTCTTTAAGAAAATCTGGCAACGGCTCAAGTAAAAAAAAATTTCAGAGAAAAAAAGAAATGACAACAAATAAAAAGAAACGAAAGTGAATCTCGTGGATGGCGTGATGTGAAAGAATATTAGCTACATGTAATATCATTTCAATAACAAAGGGGTAAAATGTGAACCATTGAAAACAGGGCGATGGGTGCATACAGACGGCAGACATTGATAACAGGCCGAGAGGGGGAGAAATACAGACGAGGGGGGAGGGAGATCGAAATGTTGACGAAATGTCAAGAACATCTGCTCTCCATGTTATATTACGTGTCGTATGCACTTTATATCACATGACGTATGCACTTTATATTACATGACGTATGCACTTTATATTACATGACGTAAGCACTTTATATCACATGACGTATGCACTTTATATCACATGACGTATGCACTTTATATTACATGACGTAAGCACTTTATATCACATGACATATGCACTTTATATCACATGACGTATGCACTTTATATCACATGACATATGCACTTTATTTCACATGACGTATGCACTTTATATCACATGACATATGCACTTTATATCACATGACGTATGCACTTTATATTACATGACGTATGCACTTTATATTACATGACGTATGCACTTTATATCACATGCCGTATGCACTTTATATCACATGACGTATGCACTTTATATTACATGACGTATGCACTTTATATTACATGATGTATTCATTTTATGCTACATGACGTATTGACTTTAAATTACATGCCGCATGCCCTTTACACCACACTCCGTATTCACGGATATAACGCCAGATTTTTAGTAACAAAAATCTCTTGTGTAGCGATTGAGACAACTTGGAAAACATCAAAGTTTAAGTGTATTCTAGGCTCTATCAAGACACATATTCTAGGCTCTGCCAAGACACATATTCTAGGCTCTATCAAGACACATATTCTATGCTCTATCAAGACACATATTCTAGGCTCTATCAAGACATATTCTAGGCTCTATCAAGACACATATTCTAGGTTCTGCCAAGACACATATTCTAGGCTCTATCAAGACACACATAAGGTTTGAAAAGTCCTCTCCTATAGAAACTGTTGTAGAAATAAAGTGTTCCAAGTGTAACAGTGTCTGTAGATGATGTTCAAGTATCTACTTTAGGAACAAGAATTCGCCGCAAATATGTTACAAATGTTGGAAACGAAAGTCAAAGAAAAAACAAGGGAAACCAAAGACAAAATATCCACTTTAGATAGATGGCATCCACATCAGAAACTGGGATTTCATCCACCAGACACACACAAGACATTGTCGGAGACACGTTGGATTAATAATCACAACTCGCCAAACACACTGTCCCACTGACATTGTGTCACTCAAACTGACCCACTCACACTGTCCCACCAACATTTTGTCACTCAAACTGACCCACTCACACTGTCCCAACAAGATTGTGTCACTCAAACTGACCCACTCACACTTTATCCCACCAACAGTTTGTCACTCAAACTGACCCACTCGCAATGTCTCACTTACACTTTCCCTTTCAAACTGACCCACTCATACTATCCCATCGACACAGTCCCACTCATACTGTCCCACTCATACTGTCCTACTCACACATCCCAAATCATACTGTCATACTCACACATCCCCACTCATACTGTCCCCCTCACACAGCCCCACTCATACTGTCCCGCTCACACAGCCCCACTCACACAGCCCTACTCACACAGTCCCACTCACTGTCCCACTCACACTCACAAGAACTGAACAGGGTAACCCCCAGACGTGAGATTCGATCTTGTGACCTCCTAAAAACTCATTCAATTTGAGCTCTTGGCTCCCTGAGCTAAACTTAAGCTGAACGGGATGAATATAATACAAGGGACACTTTTCTCAATAGGTCACTGCGAGGAGAGCAGAAAAAACGCAAGAAAAAAAAACGTGATTCTCATATGCAAGTGGATTGAACGAAACAAGTTTGTTGATGTTTAGTTCTTGTCATGTTTATGTCTGCAATAACCCAGTAGAATGTTATTGACGGCAATTATTGTATGTGATGTCCATGAAGGTCAGTGGGGTTGTTTAGTGTATGCGTCTTCAAGGACATTAACTTCAAGATGTTGTAATTTAACATTTCAAACATACACAATAAAACGACTAAATAATTCTACTAAATAAATCTACTAAATAAATCTACTAAATAAATCTACTAAATAAATCTACTAAATAATTCTACTAAATAAATCTACTAAATAAATCTTCTAGACATCTACTTATAAATGTATTTAAACATAATATTTTTAAAACATAAATCTACTAAATACAATAATTTATCAATACATATTTTATATACACCGAAAATTTTATTTTCAAATTTCTGAGACCAAGCAAGACAGTTGTCTTTTCTACCACGTGAAGAACTTGTCGCTATGTGTCATGTTAGCAGCAAATGGACGAATGGTGGACATAACTGGGTGTGATAGAAAGATAAAAAAACAACAACGACTATTTGTTACTTACGACTGACAGAGAAAGGTCAGGGTCACGATGACGTAGAGACATGGCGTTGTGAGGTCAGGCATGACGTGTCTCGTATGTTTCCTTTGTTTGAGAGTCAGTGGTTGTGACGCGAAGGCAAGTCACATGACTTAAGTCACAATCTCTTTGGGCTTCTGAAATGAGAGCGGACAGGCCATAGAGGCTAAGTTTAACTGTGATAAACATGAATAGAGCATTAACTATAACACTTTGTATTCTTATTGTCACAATTGCCTGTCACATCTTGTATTCTTATTGTCACTATTGCCTGTCGCATCTGGTCACATCTTGTATTCTTATTGTCGCAATTGCCTGTCGCATCTGGTCACATCTTGTATTCTTATTGTCGCAATTGCCTGTCGCATCTGGTCACATCTTGTATTCTTATTGTCACAATTGCCTGTCGCATCTGGTCACATCTTGTATTCTTATTGTCGCAATTGCCTGTCGCATCTGGTCACATCTTGTATTCTTATTGTCGCAATTGCCTGTCGCATCTGGTCACATCTTGTATTCTTATTGTCGCAATTGCCTGTCGCATCTGGTCACATCTTGTATTCTTATTGTCGCAATTGCCTGTCGCATCTGGTCACATCTTGTATTCTTATTGTCACAATTGCCTGTCGCATTTTATATTTTCAGAACATTAAAATAGATTAAAATCCCGACTGTACAAACAGGTTCAAATATTAAAGAAATTAAAAAGAATAAAATTTTCGTCCACATTTTTTATATTAATTTTACTCTTAATAAAAAAAAACCCCGTAAAAACCAAGTTTTTGACTGTAGATCCTTTATATATGAGACGCGATCGATATTTATTTAAATTTTTAGTTATCTTGACCATTTCATCGTATCACACACATTCACTTGATTTAAATATCATTACATTTGTGGAAGGAATAGATTATGTTCAATACAATATGCACCGCGCGACAGACTAGCATAAACATTTACATATCGGGAAAATATTATATAAGTATGTTCAATATAATACGCTCCGCGCGACATACTAGCATAAATTAATTAATTTAATTACAGTACATTCGATCGATATGAAATTTTGATAGAATGCATTTTGAGTCGACATAAGTCTATGTGTAAAATTTCAGCTCGATAGCATCATGCGAAGTGGGTCACCGTCCTTTCTGTCTGCTGTGGTCCCGTGGAAAAACAAATGTGTATGTACTGTTGTTTGTTGCGGGAGGGACCGCGACAAGACGGTGAAGTTAATAGAAAAGATATAAAAACTGAATTTTATTTTTAAATTCAAAATAACCTTAGTTGTTGGTGAGCAGCGTACAACATCTATAGTAGTGTTTGTGTACAGCATACAACATCTATAGTAGTGTTTGTGTAAGGCATACAACATCTATAGTAGTGTTTGTGTTCAGCGTACAACATCGATAGTAGTGTTTGTGTACAGCGTACAACATCTATAGTAGTGTTTGTGTACAGCGTACAACATCGATAGTAGTGTTTGTGTACAGCGTACAACATCTATAGTAGTGTTTGTGTACAGCGTACAACATCTATAGTAGTGTTTGTGTACAGCGTACAACATCTATAGTAGTGTTTGTGTACATCATACAACATCTATAGTAGTGTTTGTGTACAGCATACAGAATCGATAGTAGTGTTTGTGTACAGTGGGTTGGGTACAATACTTTATCTAACATCAGAAGTACAGTACAGTGCTACAATGGCTCAAATACTCTAATATCATAAGCTACAGTTGGTATGACTTTCAATACTTTCCAGTTGTATCGGCAAGTTTAAGTGCGTGACAATCAATACCGATATAGCAATTTAATTTTTAACCGCTCTTGATTGGATAGTAAAATACCAGATACACTAACGAATTGTGTGATCTAAACAATAAATGAAAGTTTTATTAATTGACTGATACACAAGTCGACGTCTGGGCTAATGCCTTCGTCAGTAGCACAGAAATGAACACAATTATTTGTATTGTAATTTATTGTTTTGTTCACACAATTCATTTGTGTATCTTGTGTTGTACTAAAAGCTTTGTGGCAGTGCTATCCTATATGATAGATTTGTGGCAGTGCTATCCTATATGATAGATTATTTATTGGAAAGTACCTCACATGTTGGAACAAAGGGAAGTCACCGGTGGAGTCTAGTTGAATATTTGTTGACAGTTAACCCCACCATAACAATCTTCAAATTAACACATTATTATATCGTTCCTGATTGCAGTCCGGTGACGTCATTAGTCCAATGAATCGTTGGTTAAAGATGAGACAAGTAGAGCTCTTATTGTCAATAAGTCTCTCGGTAATGGGAAATGTAATGAAATAATATACTAGAGATTTTAGGATTTCTATTAATAACTACCATTAAATATGAGGATGAGCTATGCGGTGGCCATGTAGAAAAATTGGAAAAACTCAAAACATATATTTTTAGTGATCGTCATAACAGGTTAAAAATGTACTACAATTATACCATTAACAACTAAACAGTCGCCGATGGAAGTGAACTAGACGGAAAATATTAGTCAACTAGACAGAAATATTAGTCAACTAGACAGAAATATTAGTCAACTAGACAGAAATATTAGTCAACTAGACAGAAATATTAGTCAACTAGACAGAAATATTAGTCAACTAGACAGAAATATTAGTCAACTAGACAGGAATATTAGTCAACTAGACAGAAATATTAGTAAACTATACAGAAATATTAGTCAACTAGACAGGAATAATTAGTAGGAAAATAGACAAGGCTATTAATTTGTAAAAAATAACTATTTATAAGAAATAGACGGAACTTTATTTCAGAAAAAATAACTATTTATTAGGCAAATTTAACTCTTCATTATTTAAATAGAACTACATTATGTGTGGAATATAATGCAGAAATATTTATTAGGAAAAAAGACAGAATTATTAGATAAAATATAAATATTTTTAGGCAACTAGACAGAAAATATTAGGTAATGAAGCAGAAAATAAGAGGCTACAAAAAAGAAAATATGTATTAAGTAACTAGACAGAAAAAGAAAATCCGGAAAATAAAGAGATATTGAAAGTAAAACAACTTTTAACACATGGGGTAGAAGAAGTCCAAACATTTAGAAAGAAAAACTACTTTAAAATAAGAGAGAGATAAGAGACTGAATGAAGAAAAAGAAGAATCTTCACACAGTAAATATATGCATTTGATAGAGAGTAGATCGTCACTGTCAAGGGACAACACTCTGTCAATGAATGAAGAGACACTTTGAATGTAAAGAAACTAAACAAAAATTAGAAAGAAACTAAACATAAATTAAAAAGAAACTAAACATAAATTAGAAAGAAACTAAACATAAATTAGAAAGAAACTAAACATCAATTAGAAAGAAACTAAACATAAATTAAAAAGAAACTAAACACAAATTAAAAAGAAACTAAACACAAATTAGAAAGAAACCAAACACAAATTAGAAAGAAACTAAACACAAATTAGAAAGAAACCAAACATAAACTAGAAAGAAACCAAACATAAATTAGAAAGAAACTAAACATAAATTAGAAAGAAACTAAACATAAATTAGAAAGAAACTAAAGACAAATTAGAAAGAAACTTAACATACATTAGAAAGAAACTAAAGACAAATTAGAAAGAAACGAAACACAAATTAGTAAGAAACTAAACATAAATTAAAAAGAACCCAAACACAAATTAGAAAGAAACCAAACATAAATTAGAAAGAAACCAAACATAAATTAGAAAGAAACGAAACATAAATAAGAAAGAAACGAAACATAAATTAGAAAGAAACTAAACACAAATTAGAAAGAAACCAAACATAAATTAGAAAGAAACTAAACATAAATTAGAAAGAAACTAAACACAAATTAGAAAGAAACTTAACATACATTAGAAAGAAACTAAAGACAAATTAGAAAGAAACTACACACAAATTAGTAAGAAACTAAACATAAATTAAAAAGAACCCAAACACAAATTAGAAAGAAAACAAACATAAATTAGAAAGAAACTAAACATAAATTAGAAAGAAACGAAACATAAATAAGAAAGAAACTACACACAAATTAGAAAGAAACTAAACATAAATTAAAAAGAACCCAAACACAAATTAGAAAGAAAACAAACATAAATTAGAAAGAAACCAAACATAAATTAGAAAGAAACTAAACATAAATTAGAAAGAAACTAAACATAAATTAGAAAGAAACTTAACATACATTAGAAAGAAACTAAACACAAATTAGAAAGAAACTAAACACAAATTAGAAAGAAACTAAACATAAATTAGAAAGAAACTAAACACAAATTAGAAAGAAACTAAACATAAATTAGAAAGAAACTAAACACAAATTAGAAAGAAACTAAACATAAATTAGAAATACACTAAACATAAATTAGAAATAAACTAAACATAAATTAGAAAGAAAATAAACATAAATTAGAAAGAAACTAAACATAAATTTGACATACATAATAAACCTATAATGTTGGCGCTAAAAATGACTCTATCGTTAAAAAAAATCTGGAAATAAAAAAGTGTTTGTTTCCATAGTAACACATTTAAAAGTTATCTATTAAGATTGGCCTGGGTAGCCCTCTCTAATATCCACCTCTGCCTATGACTACAATAGAAGCTGACCTACCTGTGCATGCTATGGCCCCAGCCAATCAAAGTGTCGCCTGTCTTGTAAGAAGCCTACAAATGCCGTCATCTTCTCCACTGCTACGGCGTAACCAGAGAGAGTGGCACCGTGGTGATAACCTAGGACGGTGAGCGGGAGAGGGGGCGGGCTTGAGGGGCAGCGGCGATGGTCAGAAAGGGAGAGCAAGGTGGTGTCCGCTTGGAGCTCAAGACCACGTCGTCCAGTGTTACGGTGGCGACCCGGCTACGGGCGTGCTGGGGTGTGATGGCTGATCACATGGGAGGGCGTGCTGGGGTGTGATGGCTGATCACGTGGGAGGGCGTGCTGGGGTGTGATGGCTGATCACGTGGGAGGGCGTGCTGGGGTGTGATGGCTGATCACGTGGGAGGGCGTGCTGGTGTGTGATGGCTGATCAAGTGGGAGGGCGTGCTGGGGTGTGATGGCTGATCACATGGGAGGGCGTGCTGGGGTGTGATGGCTGATCACGTGGGAGGGTGTGCTGGGGTGTGATGGCTGATCAAGTGGGAGGGCGTGCTGGGGTGTGATGGCTGATCACATGGGAGGGCGTGCTGGGGTGTGATGGCTGATCACGTGGGAGGGTGTGCTGGGGTGTGATGGCTGATCACATGGGAGGGCGTGCTGGGGTGTGATGGCTGATCACATTGGAGGACAACTACGGGGGGGGGTGGATTTGGTGGGGGGAAAAAAAAGGGGGTGGGATTCTGAGAAATATCTGAAAATTTTACGGAATGATGTTTAATAATTCTGCTAAAGATTTTGATGTTGCCTTAAATAAACATCCATTAACTATAATCAGAACACAAACTTCTCGATGTGACAACAATTTTTGAATAATTTGTTTTTATTGTAAACGATTTAAAGAAATGTTAAATAAAACATTTGACTTTTTTTCTTCTTTTGCTGTAAAGTTATTTCGGTTATTGAAGCACTGAGCACCCGGTTATTTCGGCTATTGAAGCACTAAGCACCCGGTTATTTCGGTTATTGAAGCACTGAGCACCCGACCCATTAAACAATTTTTGTTTTCCTGCATTCACCGCGTATGTTAGAAAGTAAGACATAACCAGTACACATATGAATTGACTTAAATCTTTACAGAGATGAATAGTCACACAAATCTTTACATAGATAAATTGAAACATATCTTTACACAGACGAATTGGCACATGATATGTTGTAAACAAGCACTAAGTCTGGTGCGAATCAAGGGAAATCATTGTGTCAAGACCTCATGATGTTTTAGTTTGTGTGTGTGTCCCATAAGCTCGTGGTTGTCGGGTTAGCTAATGTTTCCATTAAAACTTTCTCTCCACGTCTGCGGATGACTTTTTTAGCGATAGTAATCAACATTTTTATTGTGACTTAACGTGGGCTAGATCCCACGCACCTAAGCTTGTGAGCCGAGCGCAATATTGACTTCGTTACCCAGCCGCCTCATGAGGGCACAAGGGATACACTAATTAAAAGGAATTTGGTGTTGTATCGGAGATATATGAAAAAATTGACACTTGCGTTCAGGTAACACAAGTATTGGCAGATCTCGATGACGCCGTTCAGGTAACACATGTATTGGCAGATCTCGATGACGCCATTCAGGTAACACAAGTATTGGCAGATCTCGATGACGCCGTTCAGGTAACACAAGTATTGGCAGATCTCGATGACGCCGTTCAGGTAACACAAGTATTGGCAGATCTCGATGACGCCGTTCAGGTAACACAAGTATTGGCAGATCTCGATGACGCCGTTCAGGTAACACATGTATTGGCAGATCTCGATGACGCCGTTCAGGTAACACAAGTATTGGCAGATCTCGATGACGCCTTTCAGGTAACACAAGTATTGGCAGATCTCGATGACGCCGTTCAGGTAACACATGTATTGGCAGATCTCGATGACGCCGTTCAGGTAACACAAGTATTGGCAGATCTCGATGACGCCGTTCAGGTAACACATGTATTGGCAGATCTCGATGACGCCGTTCAGGTAACACAAGTATTTGCAGATCTCGATGACGCCGTTCAGGTAACACAAGTATTTGCAGATCTCGATGACGCCGTTCAGGTAACACATGTATTGGCAGATCTCGATGACGCCGTTCAGGTAACACAAGTATTGGCAGATCTCGATGACGCCGTTCAGGTAACACACGTATTGGCAGATCTCGATGACGCCGTTCAGGTAACACACGTATTGGCAGATCTCGATGACGCCGTTCAGGTAACACATGTATTGGCAGATCTCGATGACGCCGGTCAGGTAACACAAGTATTGGCAGATCTCGATGACGCCGTTCAGGTATCACATGTATTGGCAGATCTCGATGACGCCGTTCAGGTAACACATGTATTGGCAGATCTCGATGACGCCGTTCAGCAGAAAGGTGTCGGCAAACAGGGACGGGACAATTGTCCTGGCCATGGAACAGCTGACCAATGGGGAAGGACAGCGCCAGCCCAACGGTCACCGACTGGACGACCTGGAGATCTTTCCTTGACCACGGTCCATCTTTCTTGGCCTCACCGTGGGAATTAACAAAACGAAATGTGAAACGAAAACGGTGAAACAAATCAAAGGGACGGAACTCCTGCTGGCGATATCGTTGGCCATTCTCATTTCTTCCCAAGAGGGGGGTGGGGACAAGACCAACAAAGACCCGTTGGCGACGGGCGTGAAAGTCCAAGTCATAGTGACCATTGCTGGTGTCGTGAACGTCCAAGTCATGGTGACCAGTGCTGGTGTCGTGAACGTTCAAGTCATGGTGACCAGTGCTGGTGTCATGAACGTCCAAGTCATAGTGACCAGTGCTGGTGTCGTGAACGTTCAAGTCATGGTGACCAGTGCTGGTGTCGTGAACGTTCAAGTCATGGTGACCAGTGCTGGTGTCATGAACGTCCAAGTCATAGTGACCAGTGCTGGTGTCGTGAACGTTCAAGTCATGGTGACCAGTGCTGGTGTCGTGAACGTCCAAGTCATAGTGACCAGTGCTGGTGTCTTCAATAAAAACAAGTGACGGTTGTCTTAGATCACGTGAACGTTGACCGGAAGTGGAAGGGCACGTGACACAACAACACCGGACGATGGCGAGCAGTGACCTCATGAACACCGACCCATCGTAGGAGACGAGTGATGACCAGTCGGCGGACATCTGGAAGTTGGCGGACATCTGGAAGTTTGCGGTGCAGATGAGGCTGGATGGTGCACACACGACACATCAAGGACGACAGAACGAAGGTCAGATCACACAACGCCAGGGTGAACAGCGTGGTTGTGACGCCGTCTTTCAGGCCGATGCTGGCGAAGACGAAGATGGTGAGGATGTTTAGCGTTGTCCCCAGAGATAAGGTGGCTGAGGACAGGTAGGAAACAGACAGGGAGGTCAAGGTCAGTTGCTCGTAGGTCATCACCTGAGACTAGAGGTCATGAAAGTGACTGGTGTTGGATATTTTGGAGCAAGGACCTGTGGAAGGTCTCGTGGATATGTGACCAATATCCGGATAGAGAGTTACTAGTTTAGTTGATGGAGATGTGATCATAGTCTAGATACAGAGTTTATGTTTCTTTTAGTTTATGGATAGTCTAGATACAGAGTTCTTGTTTCCTTTAGTGTATGGATAGTCTAGATACAGAGTTCTTGTTTCCTTTATTTTATGGATAGTCTAGATACAGATTTCATGTTTCCTATAGTTTATTGTGGTCGAGTGGCAGCGCACTGGACAGTCGTACCGATGGTCACGGGTTCGAATCCGTGTCAAGGCAAGGGTTTGTTCCCGGGGCCTAGGGCATCCCTGAGTCACCCAGCTCCGAATGGGTACCTAACTACAAGGCGGCTGGGTAATGCGTGGAACCCACAAAGCCGTGGCCTGGGAACGCTGCATCACTTGTCAACAGATCATCTGTCATGGTCTGTGGACGCAACTATCTTCTCCATAGAAGGAGCGTCTGTATAGATAAGATAAGATAAGATGGATAGTCTAGATACAGAGTTCATGTTTCCTTTAGATTATGGATAGTCTAGATACAGAGTTCATGTTTCCTTTAGATTATGAATAGTCTAGATACAGAGTTCATGTTTCCTTTAGTTTGTGGATAGTCTAGATACAGAGTTCATGTTTCCTTTAGTTTATGGATAGTCTAGATACAGAGTTCATTTTTCCTTTAGTTTATGGATAGTCTAGATACAGAGTTCATGTTTCCTTTAGTTTATGGATAGTCTAGATACAGAGTTCTTGTTTCCTTTAGTTTATGGATAGTCTAGATACAGAGTTTATGTTTCATTTAGTTTATGGATAGTCTAGATACAGAGTTCATGTTTCCTTTAGTTTATGGATAGTCTAGATACAGAGTTCATGTTTCCTTTAGTTTATGGATAGTTTAGATACAGGGTTCATGTTTCCTTTAGTTTATGGATAGTCTAGATACAGAGTTCATGTTTCCTTTAGTTTATGGATAGTCTAGATACAGAGGTTATGTTTCCTTTAGTTTATGGATAGTCTAGATACAGAGTTTATGTTTCATTTAGTTTATGGATAGTCTAGATACAGAGTTCATGTTTCCTTTAGTTTATGGATAGTCTAGATACAGAGTTCATGTTTCTTTT
>CALYLW010000030.1:1604518-1609518 GCA_944989445.1 Ampullaceana balthica
AACCTGATGTGTCCTAACAGGAATAACCTGATGTGTCCTAACAGGAATAACCTGATGTGTCCTAACAGGAATAACCTGATGTGTCCTAACAGGAATAACCTGATGTGTCCTATCAGGAATAACCTGATGTGTCCTAACAGGAATAACCTGATGTGTCCTAACAGGAATAACCTGATGTGTCCTAACAGCAATAACCTGATGTGTCCTAACAGCAATAACCTGATGTGTCCTAACAGGAATAAACCTGATGTGTCCTAACAGGAATAACCTGATGTGTCCTAACAGGAATAACCTGATGTGTCCTAACAGCAATAACCTGATGTGTCCTAACAGGAATAACCTGATGTGTCCTAACAGCAATAACCTGATGTGTCCTAACAGCAATAACCTGATGTGTCCTAACAGGAATAAACTGATGTGTCCTAACAGGAATAACCTGATGTGTCCTAACAGCAATAACCTGATGTGTCCTAACAGGAATAACCTGATGTGTCCTAACAGGAATAACCTGATGTGTCCTAACAGGAATAAACCTGATGTGTCCTAACAGGAATAACCTGATGTGTCCTAACAGGAATAACCTGATGTGTCCTAACAGGACTAACCTGATGTGTCCTAACAGGAATAACCTGATGTGTCCTAACAGGACTAACCTGATGTGTCCTAACAGGAATAACCTGATGTGTCCTAACAGGACTAACCTGATGTGTCCTAACAGGAATAACCTGATGTGTCCTAACAGGACTAACCTGATGTGTCCTAACAGGAATAACCTGATGTGTCCTAACAGGACTAACCTGATGTGTCCTAACAGGAATAACCTGATGTGTCCTAACAGGAATAACCTGATGTGTCCTAACAGGAATAACCTGATGTGTCCTAACAGGAATAACCTGATGTGTCCTAACAGGAATAACCTGATGTGTCCTAACAGCAATAACCTGATGTGTCCTAACAGGACTAACCTGATGTGTCCTAACAGGAATAACCTGATGTGTCCTAACAGGACTAACCTGATGTGTCCTAACAGGAATAACCTGATGTGTCCTAACAGCAATAACCTGATGTGTCCTAACAGGACTAACCTGATGTGTCCTAACAGGAATAACCTGATGTGTCCTAACAGGAATAACCTGATGTGTCCTAACAGGAATAACCTGATGTGTCCTAACAGGAATAACCTGATGTGTCCTAACAGGAATAACCTGATGTGTCCTAACAGGAATAACCTGATGTGTCCTAACAGGAATAACCTGATGTGTCCTAACAGGAATAACCTGATGTGTCCTAACAGGAATAACCTGATGTGTCCTAACAGGAATAACCTGATGTGTCCTAACAGGAATAACCTGATGTGTCCTAACAGGAATAACCTGATGTGTCCTAACAGGAATAACCTGATGTGTCCTAACAGGAATAACCTGATGTGTCCTAACAGGAATAACCTGATGTGTCCTAACAGGAATAACCTGATGTGTCCTAACAGGAATAACCTGATGTGTCCTAACAGGAATAACCTGATGTGTCCTAACAGGAATAACCTGATGTGTCCTAACAGGAATAACCTGATGTGTCCTAACAGGAATAACCTGATGTGTCCTAACAGGAATAACCTGATGTGTCCTAACAGGAATAACCTGATGTGTCCTAACAGGAATAACCTGATGTGTCCTAACAGGAATAACCTGATGTGTCCTAACAGGAATAACCTGATGTGTCCTAACAGGAATAACCTGATGTGTCCTAACAGGAATAACCTGATGTGTCCTAACAGGAATAACCTGATGTGTCCTAACAGGAATAACCTGATGTGTCCTAACAGGAATAACCTGATGTGTCCTAACAGGAATAACCTGATGTGTCCTAACAGGAATAACCTGATGTGTCCTAACAGGAATAACCTGATGTGTCCTAACAGGAATAACCTGATGTGTCCTAACAGGAATAACCTGATGTGTCCTAACAGGAATAACCTGATGTGTCCTAACAGGAATAACCTGATGTGTCCTAACAGGAATAACCTGATGTGTCCTAACAGGAATAACCTGATGTGTCCTAACAGGAATAACCTGATGTGTCCTAACAGGAATAACCTGATGTGTCCTAACAGGAATAACCTGATGTGTCCTAACAGGAATAACCTGATGTGTCCTAACAGGAATAACCTGATGTGTCCTAACAGGAATAACCTGATGTGTCCTAACAGGAATAACCTGATGTGTCCTAACAGGAATAACCTGATGTGTCCTAACAGGAATAACCTGATGTGTCCTAACAGGAATAACCTGATGTGTCCTAACAGGAATAACCTGATGTGTCCTAACAGGAATAACCTGATGTGTCCTAACAGGAATAACCTGATGTGTCCTAACAGGAATAACCTGATGTGTCCTAACAGGAATAACCTGATGTGTCCTAACAGGAATAACCTGATGTGTCCTAACAGGAATAACCTGATGTGTCCTAACAGGAATAACCTGATGTGTCCTAACAGGAATAACCTGATGTGTCCTAACAGGAATAACCTGATGTGTCCTAACAGGAATAACCTGATGTGTCCTAACAGGAATAACCTGATGTGTCCTAACAGGAATAACCTGATGTGTCCTAACAGGAATAACCTGATGTGTCCTAACAGGAATAACCTGATGTGTCCTAACAGGAATAACCTGATGTGTCCTAACAGGAATAACCTGATGTGTCCTAACAGGAATAACCTGATGTGTCCTAACAGGAATAACCTGATGTGTCCTAACAGGAATAACCTGATGTGTCCTAACAGGAATAACCTGATGTGTCCTAACAGGAATAACCTGATGTGTCCTAACAGGAATAACCTGATGTGTCCTAACAGGAATAACCTGATGTGTCCTAACAGGAATAACCTGATGTGTCCTAACAGGAATAACCTGATGTGTCCTAACAGGAATAACCTGATGTGTCCTAACAGGAATAACCTGATGTGTCCTAACAGGAATAACCTGATGTGTCCTAACAGGAATAACCTGATGTGTCCTAACAGGAATAACCTGATGTGTCCTAACAGGAATAACCTGATGTGTCCTAACAGGAATAACCTGATGTGTCCTAACAGGAATAACCTGATGTGTCCTAACAGGAATAACCTGATGTGTCCTAACAGGAATAACCTGATGTGTCCTAACAGGAATAACCTGATGTGTCCTAACAGGAATAACCTGATGTGTCCTAACAGGAATAACCTGATGTGTCCTAACAGGAATAACCTGATGTGTCCTAACAGGAATAACCTGATGTGTCCTAACAGGAATAACCTGATGTGTCCTAACAGGAATAACCTGATGTGTCCTAACAGGAATAACCTGATGTGTCCTAACAGGAATAACCTGATGTGTCCTAACAGGAATAACCTGATGTGTCCTAACAGGAATAACCTGATGTGTCCTAACAGGAATAACCTGATGTGTCCTAACAGGAATAACCTGATGTGTCCTAACAGGAATAACCTGATGTGTCCTAACAGGAATAACCTGATGTGTCCTAACAGGAATAACCTGATGTGTCCTAACAGGAATAACCTGATGTGTCCTAACAGGAATAACCTGATGTGTCCTAACAGGAATAACCTGATGTGTCCTAACAGGAATAACCTGATGTGTCCTAACAGGAATAACCTGATGTGTCCTAACAGGAATAACCTGATGTGTCCTAACAGGAATAACCTGATGTGTCCTAACAGGAATAACCTGATGTGTCCTAACAGGAATAACCTGATGTGTCCTAACAGGAATAACCTGATGTGTCCTAACAGGAATAACCTGATGTGTCCTAACAGGAATAACCTGATGTGTCCTAACAGGAATAACCTGATGTGTCCTAACAGGAATAACCTGATGTGTCCTAACAGGAATAACCTGATGTGTCCTAACAGGAATAACCTGATGTGTCCTAACAGGAATAACCTGATGTGTCCTAACAGGAATAACCTGATGTGTCCTAACAGGAATAACCTGATGTGTCCTAACAGGAATAACCTGATGTGTCCTAACAGGAATAACCTGATGTGTCCTAACAGGAATAACCTGATGTGTCCTAACAGGAATAACCTGATGTGTCCTAACAGGAATAACCTGATGTGTCCTAACAGGAATAACCTGATGTGTCCTAACAGGAATAACCTGATGTGTCCTAACAGGAATAACCTGATGTGTCCTAACAGGAATAACCTGATGTGTCCTAACAGGAATAACCTGATGTGTCCTAACAGGAATAACCTGATGTGTCCTAACAGGAATAACCTGATGTGTCCTAACAGGAATAACCTGATGTGTCCTAACAGGAATAACCTGATGTGTCCTAACAGGAATAACCTGATGTGTCCTAACAGGAATAACCTGATGTGTCCTAACAGGAATAACCTGATGTGTCCTAACAGGAATAACCTGATGTGTCCTAACAGGAATAACCTGATGTGTCCTAACAGGAATAACCTGATGTGTCCTAACAGGAATAACCTGATGTGTCCTAACAGGAATAACCTGATGTGTCCTAACAGGAATAACCTGATGTGTCCTAACAGGAATAACCTGATGTGTCCTAACAGGAATAACCTGATGTGTCCTAACAGGAATAACCTGATGTGTCCTAACAGGAATAACCTGATGTGTCCTAACAGGAATAACCTGATGTGTCCTAACAGGAATAACCTGATGTGTCCTAACAGGAATAACCTGATGTGTCCTAACAGGAATAACCTGATGTGTCCTAACAGGAATAACCTGATGTGTCCTAACAGGAATAACCTGATGTGTCCTAACAGGAATAACCTGATGTGTCCTAACAGGAATAACCTGATGTGTCCTAACAGGAATAACCTGATGTGTCCTAACAGGAATAACCTGATGTGTCCTAACAGGAATAACCTGATGTGTCCTAACAGGAATAACCTGATGTGTCCTAACAGGAATAACCTGATGTGTCCTAACAGGAATAACCTGATGTGTCCTAACAGGAATAACCTG